>JAKRSK010006734.1:0-28856 GCA_029891615.1 Natrix natrix natrix | reverse complement strand
GTTGTTAAGTGAGTCGCCGAAGTTTTTCAATCAGTAACAGGGTTCTAAAGTGAATCTGGCTTCCCTATTGACTTCGCTTGTCAGAAGGTCACAAAGGGGGATCACATGACCCCAGGACATTGCAATGGTCATAAATACGAGTCAGTTTCCAAGCGTCTCGGTTTTAATCACATGGCCATGGGGATGTTGCAGCGGTTACAAGTATAGAAACGGCCATAAGGCACTTTTTTTTTTCACTGCCATTGTCGCTTCGGTCACTAAATGAATGGTTATTAATTGGAGGACTACAGATAGTCCTCACAGTTCATTTAGTGACTGTTCGAAGTTACAACAGCACTGAAAAAAGTGACTTATGACCATTTTTCACATTTACGACCATTGCAGCATCCCCACAGTCATGTGATTGAAATCGAGACGCTTGGAAACTGACTCGTATTTATGATGGTTTCAGGGTCTCGGGGGGTCATGTGATCCCCTTTCACACCCTCCTGACAAGCAAAGTCAATGGAGAAGTCAGATTCACCTGTCACTCACTTAACCAACTGCGGTGATTCACTTAACAACGGTGGCAAGAAAGGTTGTAAACCAGGGCAAAACTCACTTAGCCAACGTCTCGCTTTTCAACAGAAATTCCGGGCTCAATTGTGGTTACAACTCTGTTTGGTTCCTTCTTTCACAGCAAGTAAGAGGTAAAAATTATCATCAGCAGCAGCAACAAACCATGATCATCATTCCAAAGAGCTGCTCTTCGCTTTCCGCATTGGACTCATAACCGCCTTTCTCAGTCTGTTCCTCCTCCTGGTTTTGCTTTTCAGCCAAGATTCCCGCTGTTTTTGCCCTCTCGCCTTTCCTTAATTTCCCTGGTTTCTCTCCATCTATCGTTTCCTATTCTAGCATCCTTTTGAACACATTACAATTGCACTTAGACTTATCTTCCACTTCACAGTGCTTGACAGCCCTCTCTAAGTGGTTTACAAAGTCAGCATATTTGCCCCCAACAATCTGGGTCCTCATATTACCCCCCTCGGAAGGACGGAAGGCTGAGTCAACCTTGAACCGGTCAGGATTGAACTTCTGGCAGTGGACAGAGTCAATCTGCAATACTGCATTCTAACCACTGCGCCACCAGGCCTCTTCCTCCCTCCCTCCCCTTCCTTCCTTCCTTCTTCCTTCCTTCCTTCCTTCCTTCCTTCCTCCCTCCCTCCCTCCCTCCCTCCTCCCTCCCTCCTTCCTTCCTTCATTAGCAACTTAGCAATAGCATTTAGGCTTATATACCACTTTACAGTGCTTTGCAACCCTCTCAGAGTCAGCATATTTGCCCCCAACAATCTGGGTCCTCCTTTTACCCACCTCGGAAGGACGGAAGGCTGAGTCAACCTTGAGCCAGTCAGGATTGAACTTCTGGCAGTCGACTGAGTCAACCTGCAATACTGCATTCTAACCCCTGCGCCACCAGGCCTGTTCCTCTCTCCCCTCCCCTCCCCCCCTTCCTTCCTTTCTTCCCCCTCTCCCTCCCTCCCTCCTTCCTTCCTTTCTTCATTAGCACTTAGAAATAGCATTTAGACTAATATACCACTTTATAGTGCTTTGCAACCTTCTCAGAGTCAGCATTTTTGCCCCCAACAATCTGACTCCTGCGCCAGTGATGGGTTCCGGCAGAGACTACTGCCGGTTCACTGGCGCAGTGGTTAGAGTGCAGTACTGCAGGCTACTACTGCTGATCACCGGCTGCCTGCAATTTGATGTGTGCTGCGCATGCATGTGCAGTACAACTAAAATTGCTCTGCGCATGCGCAAAAGCAAGATGGCGGCACTATAGAGAGAACTGGTTCAGGGGAATGGCAGGCCTGGGTCGCTGCTGGTTCCTGCGATCCAGGCCGCCAAGCTACCGGTTCAGCCAAACTGGTCCAAACTGGTAGGAACCCACCACTGCACTGCACCACCACGGCTCTTGTAGGGACAGTAAGATTCCTTCCCAAGAGACAGAGAAACGGCTTGTAAAATCAGCAGGAGTTTTCCTGATCACACAGAAACGTAGACCTCGTATAGAGACTGCCTCGTTTAACCACAATTCCCAGGTAAGACCCCAGTGACTTTATGACTGAGCTTTGCCTTTAAAAACTTGGCTTGGACTGTAAAGCAAAGGAAATCTCAAGTAAGCCCATCAGCACAATCAGCAGTTCACTCAGTGACCCGTCCCAACTGTGGTCACTAAAGGAGGACTACCAGGATCATTATATTTACAGACTCCCTCGCATCCTGGACATAAATTGTTTCAACTCCTACCCTCAAAATGACGCTATAGAGCACTGCACGCCAAGACAACTAGACACAAGGACAGTTTTTTCCAGAATGCCATCCCTCTGCTAAACAAATAATTCCCTCAACACTGCCAAACCATTCACTAAGGCTGCATTACTATTACTCTTAGTCTTCTCATCGTTCCTATCACCCACCTCCTCTCACGTATGACTGCAGGACTATAACTTTGTTGTTTGTATCCTTACGATTTATATTGATATTGATTGTTTCCTGATTAATTATTTGTACCCTATGGCTATCCTTAAGTGTCGTACCTTATGATTCTCGACGAATGTATCTTGTCTTTTTATGTACACTGAGAGCATCTGCACCAAAGACAAATTCCTTGTGTGTCTAATCACACTTGGCCAATAAAGAATTCTATTCTATTCTGTGCTGTGCTGTGCTATTCTACTCCTATTCTATTCTATTCCATTCCATTCTCAAATATCTATTATTCTATTCTAATTCTAATTCTATTCTATCATCCATTTCTCTCCTAAACAAATTCTCAGTCCCCTAAATGTCATGTATTCATTCTCCAGACTTTACAGACCTAACATCACAGGGTCTCCATCACTGCCACCGAAGTCAAATGACTGCAATTATCTTCATTCAGTTTAATAAATAAAATAAGTATAAACAAACAAACAAGCTTCATAATCAAAAAACAAAATACACAAGTGGAAAAAAAATACCTGAACTAGAAGATCCGGAGTAAGCCTAAAACCAGTCAGCCAGCTGATTCCAATTACAGGAAGTGGCAAAGGTCCAGGTGGGCATTTCCTGAGTAACCGGAGTTGTTTTACAAAGTACACCCCTGAAAGACTCAGCAGCAGAAGCAGAAGCATTGAAAATACCCAGAGTTGCTCCATTGTTTCCACTTTTCTCTCTTCCAACGTCTCCACGACAGCAGGGTGGATCAAATCTCTGTTTTCTCCAATCCCTTCCACCGAGAAGTGACTAGCATTGTTGGGTTGTTGGGTTGTTGTTTTTTTTAAAGCGTGCTTTATATAATCCACTCAGGAATTGTTTGCAACATAAAAGCTTGTACCATATATAATTTGTGTAGGAATGTGTTCCTCCTTGCGAGGCTCAAAAGACATTTGTGGTTAGGAAGATGGATACATCTGATAAGGCTCTTGAAAGGAGCTGAAAACAAAGGACATACGATAGAACAGCCTATGATCAGCTGGGCAGGGAAGCAACGTGGGTTAGTGGGAAAAAGGTGAGATTCTGTTTTCACTGAGCCCAGAAACCAGGAGGGGAGGGAATACTTTTCCAATAGCAACAGCATTTAGACTTATATACTGCTTATACTTACATAAGCAGGAGACCCTACACCAGCAATGGCGAACCTTTTTGGCTCACGTGCCACAAGTGGGGGGAGCGCAGGCGGGTTGTGTGCGGGCGTGCCGCACCCATAATGCAATGCGTGACCCCCCCAGTGTGCATGCGCGCACACGCACGACACCCCCCCCATTTTTACATGCTTTTTTCGCCCTCCCCAGGCTCTAGAGGCTTTATAGGAGCCTGGGGAGGGCGAAAAGAGCCTCCACCATCCCCCCGGAGGCCCTCCGGAGGCTTCCGGGAACGTCCGGAGACTTCCCTGAAGCCTTCGGAGCGCTCAAAAGGATCCTCCGAGCAAACCGGAAGTGACTTCCGGTTTGCTCGGAGGGTGGTTTCTAAGCGCTCCGAAGGCGTCAGGGAAGCCTCCGGACGTTCCCGGAAGCCTCCGGAGGCCCTCTGGGAGGGCGAGGGAGGCTCTTTTTGCCCTCCCCAGGCTCCTATAAACCCTCTGGAACCTGGGGAGGGCGAAAAATGGCTTTTAAAAAGGTGAAGTCAGCTGGCCAGCGCGCGCATGCGCAGCGCCTCGCGTGCCCTGACAAATGGCTCCGCGTGCCATAGATTCGCCATCACTGTTCTACATCATTTCTGACAGATGGCAGTCCAGTCTCTTCTTGAAAGCCTCCAGTGATGAAGCTCCCACAACTTCCGAAGGCAACTTCTGTTCCATGGGTTGATTGTTCTCACTGTCAGAAAAAAATTTTCTTTATTTATAGCTTGAATCTCTCCTTGATCAGATTCCATCCATCATTCCTTGTCTGGCCTTTGGGTGCTTTGGAAAATAGCTTGACCACCTCCACTCTTTGGCAGCCCCTCAAATATTGGAACACTGCTATCATGTCTCCCCTAGTCAGAGGTGGGTTGTTACCAATTCGCACCGGTTCGGGCAAACCGGTAGTGGAAATTGTGACTGTGTCGCTGAACCGGTAGGGGTGGCAGGCTGGCCACACCCCAAACCAGTTCCCTCGTCGCTGCAGCATTTTTTTTTTGGCATTTTTAATCATCTGAGCTATTTACAGGCAAGTGTGGATGCATGCAGAGCAAATCGTGTGCGCACCGAACTGGCAGTAATGCCAGCAGCAACCTACCCCTGCCCCTAGTCCTTCTCTTCACTAGACTAGCCATGCCGAGTACTTGCAACCGTTCATCATACGGGATCAACTTACTCTCCAAGGCATCTGAAGGCAGGAGAAGAATAGCAATAGCAATTAAACTTATATACCGCTTCACAGTGCTTTACAACCCCCTCTAAGCGGTTTACAGAGTCCGCCTATTGGCCCCCAACAATCTGGGTCCTCATTTTACCCACCTCGGAAGGATGGAAGGCTGAGTCAACCTTGAACCAGTTAGGATCGAAGTTCTGGCAGTGAGCAGAGTCAACATGCAATACTGAATTCTAACCACAGTGCCACCAGGCCTCTTCCTCCCTCCCCTTCCTTCCTTCCTTCCTTCCTTCCTTCCTTCCTTCCTTCCTTCCTTCCTTCCTCCCTCCCTCCCTCCCTCCTTCCTTCCTTCATTAGCAACTTAGCAATAGCATTTAGGCTTATGTACCACTTTACAGTGCTTTGCAACCTTCTCAGAGTCAGCATATTGGCCCCCAACAATCTGGGTCCTCATTTTACCCACCTCGGAAGGATGGAAGGCTGAGTCAACCTTGATCCAGTCAGGATCGAAGTTCTGGCAGTGGGCAGAGTCAACCTGCAATACTGCATTCTAACCACGGTGCCACCAGACCTCTTCCTCCCTCCCTCCCTCCCTCCTTCCTTCCTTCATTAGCAACTTAGCAATAGCATTTAGGCTTATATACCACTTTACAGTGCTTTGCAACCTTCTCAGCATATTGGCCCCCAACAATCTGGGTCCTCATTTTACCCACCTCGGAAGGATGGAAGGCTGAGTCAACCTTGAGCTTGGTGAGATTTGATTTGCCAATCTCCTGGCAGCCGGTGATCAGCAGAAGTGGCCTGTAGTACTGCACTCTAACCATTGTGCCGCCACAGCTCAGCTCATTTGCAGAAGCAGACAACAGGAGAACTGATCCCCCTTTATCAGGGCAACATGACCAGCAGCTGCCTATCAGAGCCCTGGTGGTTAGAATGCAATACTGCAGGCTAACTCTGCCGATTGACAGCAGTTCGATCCTGACCAGCTCTGAGTGGATTCAGCCTTCCATCCTTCCGAGGTCGGTAAAATGAGAGCCCAGATTGTCGGGGGTAATATGCTGACATTTGTAAACTGCTTAGAAAGGGCTGTAAAGCATGACGAAATGGTATATACGTCTAAGGTGCTTTTAGTATTATTAGCAGGATTTTTAAAAATCCCCTATTCCAACACAGGATGAGCCAAACTCAAATTCAAACTCAAATTCTTTCAGTCACAGCAAGCCACAGCATCAGAGGTGATATTCAGCCAGTTCTGACCGGTTCTAGCGAACCAGTAATGGAAATTTTGAATGGTTTGGAGAACCGGCAAATATCGCCTCTGGCTGGTCCCGCCTCCATCTATTTGCTGCTGATTGGAGTCCCAGCTGATTGGCTGAGTCTTCTTTTGTTGCCCTGCATAGGAGAAGAGATCCGGAAAGCACATTAGTGGAGAGGAGAGGGAAATGGGGATTTTACAGTATCCTCCCGCTGCCATGCCCACCAAGCCACACCACGCCCACCAGGCTCACCAAGCCACGCCCGCAGAACCAGTAGTAAAAAAAATTGAAACCCACCACTGCAACAGCCTTGTTAACTTCCCACCATCTCAGAGAAGGGGAAAAAATGGAAAGAATGGGTGAGGTCAACAGTAGACAGTCTAAGGTTAAAGTTTTGGGGGTTTGAGGACGTAACAATGGAATCAGGTTGGGCATTCCAGATGTTGACCACTCTGTTGCTGAACTCATATTTTCTGCAATCAAGTTGAGAGTGGTTTACCTTGAGTTTGTATCTATTGTGTGCTCATCTATTGTTGTGGTTGAAGCTGAAGGTAGGACATTGTAGCAGATAATTTTATGTACTATGCTTAGGTTATGCTTACTTAAGATCTACACTTATGTACTATGCTTAAGATTTGGCATTTGTAGCCCGCTATCTGATCCCTTTCAAGGGCCTGAGATAGGCAAATGTCATTGACTGACAGCATTCAAGATATCCTGGTAAGGTGTAAACTGTCTCAAGTAGAGCTGCATTTTGCAAGTAACTGATAGGGATCATCTAATCAATGCTGAGGGTATTCAAATGGTGCTCCAGTTGTTTGGAAAGCCATTAATCAATGGAATAGCTTGCTTCCCAGAGTTGTGGGTGCTCCATTGGCAGAGATTTTCAAGAAAAGATTGGGCAACTATTTGTCTGGGATGGACTAAAGACTTTTGTCTTGAGCAGGGCGTTGGACTAGATGGTGTCCACCTTGCTCAACAGTAGTAACTGTGAAAGGGATCTTGGAGTCCTAGTGGACAACCATTTAAATATGAGCCAGCAGTGTACAGCAGCTGCCAAAAAAGCCAACACAGTTCTAGGCTGCATCAACAGAGGGATAGAATCAAGATCACATGAAGGGTTAATACCACTTTATAATGGCTTGGTAAAGCCACACTTGGAATACGGCATTCAGTTTTGGTCACCACAATGTAGAAAAGATGTGGAGACTCTTGAAAGAGTGCAGAGAAGAGCAACAAAGATGATTAGGGGACTGGAGGCTAAACATATGAAGAACGGTTGCAGGAACTGGGCATGTCTAGTTTAATGAAAAGAAGGACTAGGAGAGACATGATAGTAGTCTTCCAATATCTCAGGGGTTGCCACAAAGAAGAGGGAGTCAAGCTATTCTCCAAGGCACCTGAGGGCAGAACAAGAAGCAATGGGTGGAAACTAATCAAGGAGAGAAGCAACTTAGAACTGAGGAGAAATTTCCTGACAGTGAGAACAATTAATCAGTGGAACAACTTGCCTCCAGAAGTTGTGACTGCCCCAACACTGGAAGTCTTTAAGAAGATGTTGGATAGCCATTTGTCTGAAACGGTATAGGGTTTCCTGCCTAGGCAGGGGGTTGGACTAGAAGACCTCCAAGGTCCCTTCCAACTCTGCTATTGTATTAAGGTCCTGCCCATCCCTGTGAGTCTATGGCCGTGATGGTGAACCTATGGCACACGTGCCACAGCTGGCACACACAGCCCCCTCTGCGGGCACACCAGCTGTTGCCCCAGCCCAGGTCCACCATGCATGCACAGACACCTCCCACCAGCCAGTTGGTCTTTGTGTCTCTGCTGCACATGTGGGAAACACACATACATGTGCAGGGGGCAGGGGGTCATGCATGCATATGAGGGGCGGGAGATTGCAAATGCATGCGCAGGGGCGGGGCATGCAGGGGGGTGCGACGTCCTCCCTCACACCCCATTTTTTGTTTCAGGAGGTTTCAGGGGGCCCTGCTAGGCCCAAAATGGGGTGGGGGGGCACGTGCATGCACAGGGGGAGTTCAGGGGGGGTTGCACACATGCATGGGGGAGAATGGGGGAGTCATGCGTCCATGTGCAGGGGGCAGGGCACATTCCTGCCATCCTTACAGGATTAGCCCTGTAATGTGGGGGGGGGGAACAAAATGAGATTTCTTCCAACAATCGGTTCTCCGAACGGCTTAGAAAATGATTAACAACTGGTTTTCCCAAAGAGGTGTGAATTGGCTGAATCCCACCACTGCATAGAAGCCTCAATTGCTGAAATGTTATTGCTACAACAATCAGGGAAGAATATCACTGAAAAGGAAACCAGAAAAATAGCATAGGATAGAGAATATCTCATGAAGTACGCAGCCCTTTAAGATCTGAAACACAGGTCCCAAACTCCCTGGGTTGTGAGCTGTTCGCAACCGGGTCGCGGAAGTGCCAGGCAAGGGCACACGCAATCCCACTTGTGTGAGAAGCAGTGAGCAGTGGGAGAGCACTCTACTTGTGCGTGGGGTGGGTGTGTCTGAACATCCCTAGAGCACATGGGCCTGTGGGCATCTGTTTGCCAGCCACTCACAGAGAATCATCCTTTCTCAGGTAAGGGAAGAAGAGAGGGACAGAAGAGTGGGCAAAGGGGGAGAAGAGGGGGAGAAAATGAGGAGTGGAAAGGGGAGAGAGGAGGAGGAGAGAGGAAGGGGAAGTATAGAAGGGAAGGATGACAGAGGGAAGAAAGGAGGGAGGGAGAGTGAGGAGAGAGGGAGAAGAAAGTGATGGATAAAGTACAAATATGGTGTATGGAGAGCAGAAGAGCCAATAATTGATTTTGGGGAGTTGTTGGTTAGATGAATTGATGTAAACAATTAATAATACAATATGATGTTGGTTATGTAATAGTACACATGTGATTATATATTATGAAATTGAAAAAATAAAAAACTTGAATAAAAAAAGAATCATCCTTTCTCTCCCTCCCAGCTGGTCCGCAAAGTTGGAAAAGTTAGGGAACTCTGACCTAAAGCATTATCTGTTGCACACATAGGTCCTAAGATAAGACAAACAGAATCCAATTAAACAAATGAGTCAAAAACATTATATTTGTTCATCACGGTTGTTTGAGACCTCCTCAAATGGTTGTATTACACAGCTTGCTCTAATACTGGCAGATGAGATCTCAGAACCACTGAACTATATCTTTCAGAGATCCTGGAGCTGATGTGGTTCCTATCTTCAAAAAAGGAAAAAAATAGATCCAGGAAACTATAGACCTATCAGCCTGACCTCAATACCAGGAAAGATTCTGGACAAGATAATCAAGCAACGAATTAGCGAACACCTAGAAGTAAATGAAGTAATAGCCAAAAGCCAACATGGGTTTGTCAAAAACAGATCATTCCAGACTAATCTTATTGTATTCTTTGACAAAGTGACAAAATTAGTGGACCAGAGGAATGCCGTCAGTATAGTTTACTTGGACTTCAGGAAGGCATTTGATAAGGTAGGCCATAACCTACTACTAGATAAAATAGAAGAATGTGGGTTAGACAGCATCACCACCAGATGGATTGGTAACTGGCTGACCAACCGCACTCAACGTGAAGTTCTCAATGGAACTGCATCTACATGGAGGGAAGTATGCAGTGGAGTACCCCAAGGCCCTGTTTTAGGCCCAGTACTCTTCAACATCTTCATCAATGATTTGGAGGAGGGAATAAATGGGGAACTCGTCAAATTTGCAGGTGAAACCAAGCTGGCAGGAATAGCCAACACTCCAGAAGATAGGCTTAAGATACAGAAGGATCTTGACAAACTTGAACATTGGGCACTATCTAACAAAATGAAATTCAATGGTGAAAAGAGTAAGGTTCTACATTTAGGCAGGAAAAACGAAATGCACAGGTACAGTATAGGTGGTACCTTGCTCAATAGTAGTAACTGTGAGAGGGATCTTGGAGTCCTAGTGGGCAACCATTTAAATATGAGCCAGCAGTGTGTAGCAGCTGCCAAAAAAGCCAACACAGTTCTAGGCTACATAAACAGAGGGATAGAATCAAGATCACGTGAAGGGTTAATACCACTTTATAAGGCCTTGGTAAGGCCACATTTGGAAAACGGCGTCCAGTTTTGGTTGCCACGATGTAGAAAAGATGTGGAGACTCTAGAAAGAGTGCAGAGAAGAGCAACAAAGAGGATTAGGGGACTGGAGACTAAAACATATGAAGAACAGTTGCAGGAACTGGGTATGTCTAGTTTAATGAAAAGAAGGACTAGGGGAGACATGATAGCAGTGTTCCAATATCTCAGAGGTTGCCAAAAAGAAGAGGGAGTCCAACTATTCTCCAAGGCACCTGAGGGTAGAACAAGAACCAATGGGTGGAAACTAATCAAGGAGAGAAGCAACTTAGAAATGAGGAGAAATTTCCTGACAGAACGATTAATCAATGGAACTCCTTGCCTCCAGAAGTTGTGAATGCTCCAACACTGGAAGTCTTTAAGAAGATGTTGGATAGCCATTTGTCTGGAATGGTATAGGGTCGTGATGGCGAACCTATGGCACGTGTGCCACAAGTGGCACGCGGAGCCATTTGTCAGGGCACAAGTTCACCTTTTTAAAAGCTATTTTTCGCCTTCCCCAGGCTCCAGAGGCTTTATAGGAGCCTGGGGAGGGCGAAAAGAGCCTCCCCCCCCGGAGGCTTCAGGGACCGTCCCTGAAGCCTTCAGAGCGCTACCGAAGCCTTCGGAGCGCTACCGAAGTCACTTCCGGTTTGCTCAGAGGCTGGTTTTTAAGCGCTCCTAAGGCTTCAGGGAAGCCTCGGACAGTCCCTGAAGCCTCGGAAGGGCATCCGGGGGGGTGGGGAAACTCTTTTTGCCCTCCCCAGGCTCCTATAAAGCTCCTGGAGCCTGGGGAGGGAAAAAAAACATGTAAAAATGGGGGGGGGTCGCGCGTTGTGCGCGCATGCACACTGGGGGGGTCGCGCGTTGCATTATGGGTGCAGCACGCCCGCACTCGACCCCCCTGCGCTCCCCCCACTTGTGGCACGCGAGCCAAAAAAGGTTCGCCATCACTGGTATAGGGTTTCCTGCCTAGGCAGGGGGTTGGACTAGAAGACCTCCAAGGTCCCTTCCAACTCTGCTATTGTATTGTATTGTATTGTATTGTATAATACAATTCTGATTGGTCAACTGGTCCTGGGGAGAGTAACAATGGTGCTGTTTTATTTTTATTTTTTATTTATAACTTTTATTAGCTACCCATCTTACTTCACAGTAACTGTGAGCTGCTTACAATATCAAAAGATTTGTTGTTGTTAGTTGCGAAGTCCTGTCCGACCCATCGCAACCCCATGGACAGCGTTCCTCCAGGATCTCCTGTCCTCTATCATCCTCTGGAATCCATTTAAGCTCACGCCGACTGCTTCGGTGACTCCATCCAGTCCCGTTCTTCTTTCTATTAAAAGATAGAACGGTATAAAGCCTAATTTATTATATTTCCTGACAGTTAGAACAATTAATCAATGGAACAACTTGCCTCGGGAACTTGTGAATGCTCCAACACTGGAAGATTTTAAGAAGATGTTGGATAACCGTTTGTCTGAAATGGTATAGGGTTTCCTGCCTAAGCAGGGGATTGGACTAGAAGACCTCCAAGGTCCCTTCCAACTCTGTTATTCCGTTCCATTCTATTCTATTCTAATAACATAAACATAAGACTATAAAAATCAATCACTTCCCTTTCAATGACAGCGAACCGGTGGAGTCCAAACTTCTTGGAAAGAATTTCCACCTGATCAGCATCACTTTGTATTCGGGAATGTCCTCGGAAATCCCCTTTGTTTCAGCGATCAAATATGGTAGTTCTGCATGTTGTAAAGATCAGAATGTGATCCCCAGATTCTGTCCTTTAACTAAGGTGGGATCTCTCACACTTATACCTGATTATCATCCCACTGACTAAAACACCTGACTTAATTTTCCCTTTAAATGAACAGATCATCCTAGAACAGCAATGGCGAACCTTTTTTGGCTCGCGTGCCATAAGTGGGGGGAGCGCAGGGGGCGGGGTCGTGCATGGGCATGCCACACCCATAATGCAATGCGTGACACACCTTCCCCCAGTGCGCATGCGTGCATGAGAGGCGCTCCCCCCCATTTTTGGCATGCTTTTTTCGCCCTCCCCAGGCCACAAAGGCTTTATAGGAGCCTGGGGAGGGTGAAAACAGCCCCCACCCCCGAGGCCCTCCGGAGGCTTCACGTACCTTCAGGAGGCTTCAAACCAACCCTACGAGCAAACAGGAAGTCATTTCCAGTTTGCTCATAGGGTCGGTTTAAGCCCCCTGGAGGTTTCAGGGACCTTCAGGAGGTTTCCTGGAAGCCTCTGGAGGACTAAAAATGACCCTATGAGCAAAACAGAAGTCAGTTCCCAAACTTCTGGTTTGCCCATAGGGCCGTTTTTTTGTGCTCCGGAGGCTTCACGGAAGCTCCTGAAGCCTCCGGAGGGCCTCCGGGGGAGCGGGGGAGGCTCTTTTCACCCTCCCCAGGCTCCTATAAAGCCTCTGGAGCCTGGGGAGGGTGAAAAATGGCTTTTAAAAAGGCTGAACTCAGCTGGCCAGCGCGCACATGTGTGCTTGCCAGCTGTGAGGACAACGCCTCACGTGCCCTGACAAATGGTTCCCTGTGCCACCTGTGGCATGCGTGCCATAGATTCGCCATCCCGGTCCTAGAAGTTCATATACTTTTGACACACACAGAACTATGTTGCTTTTCATCATTTTCCTCAGCAAATCAATGAACAATTAACAGAATAACAGAATTGGAAGGGACCTTGGAGGCCTTCTCCTCCAACCCTCTGCTCAAGGAAGAGATCCTATACAACTCAACCGAAGTGGCTGTCCAGTCTCTTCTTAATAACCTCCAGTGTTAAAGCACCCACAACTTCTGAAGGCAAGCCATCCCACTGATTAATTGTTCTCACTATTAGAAAATGTCTCCCTTAATTCCAGGTTGCTTCTCTCTTCGGTTAGTTTCCATCCATTGTTTCTTGTCCTTCAGGTGCTTTGGAGAATAGGTTGACCCACCCACCCCCTTCTCTGTGGCAGCCCCTTAGATATTGGAAGACCACTATTGTGTCACTCCCCTACTCCTTCTTTTCATTAAATTCAATGTACCCAATTCCTGCAACCATTCTTCATATGTTTTAGCCTTCAGTTCTCTACATGTTGACTTTATCAAAAGCATGAATCAGCCCTATCAAATTAATAGCTGGCTCAAATTAATTTTACAATCAGTTTCTCTTCCAAAGTGATTTTTAGAAATACCATGAATGAGCTACTGTATATAGTCCCGTCTTACAGCGGTGCATTTGCTTTCTATTTCTAAGTTAAGAACTCGGGATCTACCCATTAAAAGTTCATTCGGTTGCTTTAAACCGTTTCTCTCTTCTGTTAATTATCCCACTCAGGTATCTTCTCGTTTGCAAATATGACCAAAGTTCCTGCCATCTTTTCATCCAAATTTATAGTGAAATATGTTACAGTGCTGGACTCTGTGGACTAATCCTTGTGTGGCACCCCACTTGGTATCCTGCTTCCTCCGTGAGTTACAACACAATACAATAGCAGAGTTGGAAGGGACCTTGGAGGTCTTCTAGTCCAACCCCCTGCCTAGGCAGGAAACCCTATACCGTTTCAGACAAATAGCTATCCAACATCTTCTTAAAGACTTCCAGTGTTGGGGCATTCACAACTTCTGGAGGCAATTTCTGTTCCACTGATTAATTGTTCTAACTGTCAGGAAGTTTCTCCTCAGTTCTAAGTTGCTTCTCTCCTTGATTAGTTTCCACCCATTGCTTCTTGTTCTACCCTCAGGTGCTTTGGAGAATAGTTTGACTCCCTCTTCTTTGTGGCAACCTCTGAGATATTGGAAGACTGCTATCATGTCTCCCCTAGTCCTTCTTTTCATTAAACTAGACATACTCAGTTCCTGCAATCGTTCTTCGTATGTTTTAGCCTCCAGTCCCCTAATCCTCTTTGTTGCTCTTCTCTGCACTCTTTCTAGAGTCTCCACATCTTTTTTACACCGTGGCGACCAGAACTGAATGCATATTCCAAGTGTGGCCTTACCAAGGCATTATAAAGTGGTATTAACCCTTCACGTGATCTTGATTCTATCCCTCTGTTGATGCAGCCTAGGACTGTGTTGGCTTTTCTCTGGATGTGATGAGCTATCACAAAACCCACCAGAGCACCATCACCATGGTGTGATCAAAGTGCCACCTGTCATATCACAATCTATCCCTGTGGCATTAACTATCTGTGAGTAGCTGACTTTGCGCGTCTCTCCATTAATTAGCCTTGAGGAAGTTGCCATCTCTAATTGTGGCCTGCACATTTAGTCAGGAGACACACCTGAGATAATAAACAAATAAACAAAACCGGGTGACCCTTAGAATTGGCCATTAATTAAATATTGTGAACTCTCCCCCGGTGCCACCAGAGTTCCTGGTGCAACAGGAATGAGAAGTGCAACAAAGCTGACTGGGGGATTGGAGGCTAAAACATACGAAGAACAGGTGCAGGAATTGGGTATGTCTAGTTCAGGGTTAGCAACCTGGGGCTCTGGAGCCACATGTGGCTCTTTCATCCTTCTGCTGTGGCTCCCTGTCGCCAGTCGGCTCCACAATTTTGAGAGGAGCTTCTGGTTGGAGGGGGGAAACAGGGCATGCCAGGAGGAGACTCTATGGCAAGGGGCAGGTTTTCTGGTCAGCTCCACAATTCAGTGACGTGCGGTGAGGTTTATGGCTGGTGAGGCAGCAATTTTTTTAAACTTGTGGACTTCAACTCCCAGAATTCCACAGCCAGGCATGCTCAGTTCTGGTTTAAAGCAACAGCATTTGTTTTCCTTCTTTCTTTTTCTTTTTCTTTTTCTTCTCCCTTCCCCTCCTTCCTCCCTCTCTCCCTCCCTCCCCCCTCTCTCAAACAAACACACACACACACACACACACACACATAGATGGGGCAACAGGAGCTGTGAGGGAACGCCGTGCTCGGCGGAAGGGCTCCCGGGGCTCTGAGCATCCACCTGCCGCCACCTGCCTTTCGTTCCACAGAGAAGACCGTGTCCTCGGCACACAAGCCCTCCGGTCGGGGTCAACCAAGGCTGGTCCGGCTCGGGGGAGGCCAGCCACCACATGAAGGGTCCGGCCCGGCCTCCCTGCTGCCCTCCGCCCCGGGATTTGGCCACAGCACCACCCGCCCGAGTTGCGTGGCACCCAGGGCGCACTTGTCGGGCAGCGCAGGTGGGGTGCGGACGGAGCGGAGGAAGCATCTTTCCCTCCCCCCCCGCTTCCCCCGCCCGAAAGAACAAAGGGTACCTCTGCCGCCGCCCGGGCAACCTGGCCGGCCTCTCTCGCGGCGGCTCTCCAGCGCCGAGCCTGGGAGTCCCTGGAGGAGCTGGCGGGGGCTGTAAGTGCCGCAGGCTGGACTGGAGCTGGAGGCGACGCCCCTCCGGCCAGGTAAGGCGGGCTGGCCACCCTGCCTCTCCTAACCCCTTCTCTCTCTCACTCAAACAAACTCTCTCTCAAACAAACACACACACACACAAAGTTTCTCTGAAGAAGCTCCACCCAAACAAGCGCCCTCTACTAGGTGGCAAGGGAACTGCATGCCTCCCCTACCTCGGGATTTTTTAGGCTTTTAACCCTCGCTTGTTAAGATTTGGTTAAGCGAGGGTTAAAAGCCTAAAAAATCCTGAGGTAGGGGAAGCATGCAGTTCTCCTGCCTCATAGTAGAGGGCACTTTTTAATAGGCTTTTTTAAGCCTCACCTCAGCACTCACCATTTTCCTTTTATATATTTTTTTCTTTTCATGATGAGAGCAGTGAGGCTCTGCCTCCCCTGACTGCACGTCACTGCCACAATTGATAGGGTTTTCGGTTAGGACAAGTAAAGGGAAAAGGATGCCGAGCTAGGAGGAGACTCTGTGGTGGGGAAACTGGTCTTCCGATTGGCTCCAGAATTGAACAGGGGGCTTCCGGTTAGGGGGCTTTGTGGCTCTTTGAGTGTTTAAGGTTGCCGATCTCTGGTCTAGTTTAATGAAAAGAAGGACCAGGGGAAACATGATAGCGGTGTTCCAATATCTCAGCGGTTGCCACAAAGAAGAGGGAGTCAACCTATTCTCCAAAACACCTGAAGGCAAGACAAGAAGCAATGGGTGGAAACTAATCAAGGAGAAAAGCAGTCTAGAATTAGGGGGAGATTAATTTTCTGACAGTGAGAACACTCAATCGGTGGGATCGCTTGCTTTCAGAAGTTGTGAATGCTCCAACACTGGAGGCTTTTAAGAAAAGTTTGGACAAGCATTTGTCTGAAATGCTAACGGGTACTCTCTGTACACAAATAACTGCACCCCGTTGCATAACATCAACACAATTTTTTTTAAATCTGCGGGTGAGACGACAGTGGTGGGGTTCATTAATAAGAACAATGAGTCTGTTTATAGAAAGAAGGTACATGGGCTGACATTGTGGTGTAAAGAAAATAATCTTACACTTAACATCAAAAAAAACCTAAAGAACTTATAATTGACTTCAGGAGGAAGAGAGATGTACATTTACCATTGTACATAAACGGTGAGGAGGTGGAGAGGGTTGGTAGTTTTAAATTTCTGGCCATTTATATCTCAGAGGATCTCTCATGGACTATGAATGCTAACATACTTGAGAAGAAGGCACAGAAGAGGCTGTACTTCTCGAGAATGCTCAGGAAGGTAAATCTATCTCAGCATCTACTTCTGTCCTACCATCGTAGCACCATTGAGAGTGTCCTGACATAAGGCAGTTCTTCCTCTGAAATTAAAGGCAGGATAACCTTAGGTGCATTGCATTGCAACCATAAATAAGATCTGGAAAAGCAGAGATATTGATATAAATATAAAAAGCAGGCTAGGTAGAGCATTAGTCTTCCCTATAATGATGTATGCGTGTGAGAGCTGAAAACTAGAATAGAATAGAATAGAATAGAATAGAATAGAATAGAATAGCAGAGTTGGAAGGGACCTTGTAGGTCATCTAGTCCAACCCCCTGTTCAAGCAGGAGACCCTGTATCATTTCAAATAGGTGGCCGCCCAGTCTTTTCTTAAAAACCTCTAAGGTTTTTAATTGGATTTTCGAGCCAAGGAAGATAAATTCTCAAACTAATCCAATTTCCTGTTTGTTTTTTATTAGTTTAAAATATAAAAATACAAAATAAAATAGTAGGAGAAATAGGGGAGAGAAAAGGGAAGGGGAAAGTGTAGGAAAAATGGGTGGGGGGGTAGAAAAGCCGTTGACTTCTAACTTGCTTTGGTGCAGTAGAATAAAATAGTAATATCAATCCTCAACTTTTTACTTTTACGTAATAGTATAAACTAGCCATTTTTATAACAACAAACCTATCTCGTTGGTAAACCCCAACATCAATGTTTCCTCTTTTTTTTTTCAACCTCAAGCACAAAGTTCAGAAGTGGTTTCCAAGTAATAACAAAGGTAATTGAGTTTTTTCTTTTTCTTTAATCAAAGCAGTCAGTTTAGCCAGCTCTGCTAACTCCACCAACTTTTGCAGCCCTTCATCCATTGTGGGAATCAAAGTGTCCTTCCATTCCCTCCTTGTTGAGTTTAAACACCATTTGTGCCTTATATTAAGATAATGTTGGAAGAAATGTCCTTCTGGGTTCGGCTCCAAGTGGGGAAAAAGACACTGGAGACATGGAAGCTGCTTGGAAAGATGGTTTTAATGGTGGACAGGACCACATGGCCTGAGCCCTGAACAGAAAAAGTGATCACATGCTTCAATGTTGGTGGAGAAGAGAAGAGAAGGGAAGAGAAGGGCTGAAGAAGGGCTTGCAGGGATTTTTATAATCTGTTCTGCCCCACCTATCTGTTTCCTGTTCCTGTGTAAGAAATGTATTCTGACTGGTTGCCAGACTCACATGGGCCCATGCAGGGGCAACCCTCTAGGCTGTTTTGAATTCAGGTTTGATTGAGTTCAGCTACCATGTGGTCACTTGAATAAAGGCTTATATTATCCTGCCTTATCCCATCACTCTGGAGTTAAGAGGAGAACTCTTTATTATGTAAAGTGGACTAGCTTGGTCTTCTTAATGGCCCATTGACAAAGTGGGGATGGGCTGGAAGCTGTAGGAATTTACTTTGTTTAAAATGTGTTTCTCCCTTTTTCACATCCAGGAAAATATAATATTCTGCCTTTTCAATATTTCCTAGGATATTTCATTTTTCTGGGAGAGGGCTAGGTGATAACTTCCTACAATCCCTCCTTTTTTTTTTCAAAACATGTGAGTGGAACGCACATGTTTTTGACAAAAGATAAAATTGGTCAGATCAGGGAGGCTTAATTTTTCTGATGGAAAGACATTGAAAGAGACAGCAGAAGGATCACTTCAGTGGCTCCCAGAGAGCTTTCAACCATGAAGGTCTTAACAACCAGGGCACAATTTCTGGAAAGAAATTTACAATATCCAATTTACCATGCCAATTATTTTCAGATGGTTGATATCACTTTCTGTGAGCTTCCAGACAGGGTACAAGCAACCACAAATCCCAAAAATCCTTCACAGCCATGGTTCTGCCTTTTAAAGAAGTACAGGATACCCATTTTCAGGGGATGGTTCTTTAATCTGCCCTAGCTCTTATTTTAGTGAGGCCAAATTGAGATTAGCTAGTGTGCAATCCAGACTATTTAGTATTTTTAAAACTACACACAATGAGCCCTGGGATTCCTCCTCCTGAGACCACCAGTGCAACATGTCCTGCTTTACTGGGCAACATCATTTTTTGGGGGGGGGGGGGGAGTCACTGTCAGGGTTTGAGTTTTGAAGATCCTTTCTGCTACTCTTCAAGTGGGGGAATTGCCTGAGGGGAACTGACCCTCCCCCATGGGATTAAAAGGGATATATCACTGTTTAGGCTTTTGTACAAGGGCAAAAATCAACCTAGGAAAAGCTTTGTGGAGTTGGGTCAAGGAGATAGTTTCAATCTAATTCTGAATGGAGCCTCTCTCTCTCTTTTGTGTGTGTGTGTGTGTGTGTGTGTGTGTGTAGCTAGTTCTAGAATACAGAAAATACAGACATTTTGGACAAAATTTCCCTCCCACCAGCCAGAAATCTAAGGTGTTCAGAACTTGCTGTGCTAGCCATTCTCAAATACAATTCTTACATGAATACATTAAACTGATTACAATATAAATGAGACAGGAAAGAAGACCTTACAATTTCTGTGAAGGAGGCAAAGAAACAAAACTTTACAATCAGTTTTCACCCTCCCCCATAGTCTTTACAGCTGTCTTCTGGGGATAGAAGAGAGTCTTTTGGTCTTTACTTCTTCATCTCCTTTAGGGTTCTTTCATGTCTGCTAGGGTGGCATGCTTGGTTTGGTGGTAAGGCTGGTAAGAGTGGTCAGTCAGTCTTGGTAGTCTGTCCCAGGCTTGGCTAAGTTTTTTTTTTCCTCATGTCAGGTTTTATCAGGAGGCAATCACCAGCAGCAAATTGGAGAGTTATGGTTTGAGCTAGCAGTCCTTTGTTTCTGAGGTAAAAAAAAAGAGGAGAGGCCAAGAATACAGTTCTTTACAGACATATCTTTAGTCTCATGTTGTGGAATCTCACCCATTCTGTCCAAGTGTGGAAATCCAAACATTATTTCAGGAGGCAGACGATGTAAATTTCATGGAACATGACATTCCCACTGCCTGTATGATTGAAACACTTTTGCAGTAAGATGAGTAAATTTCCAAGAGGGACAACAACTTGTGTTGCAAACAAACAAACAAACAAAATCTCATAGGGTAGAGCACCTTGACTCATAAGCGTTTAAAAATGCACTCAGGTGTAAAAGAGGGAGGGAAGAAAAACAGCTTTAAAAAAAATTGCAATTAAAAAAAGGTACTTTGAGTCAACACTCCAAAATATCAAATTTCATTCAGATGGAAGCAAATTCTCATTAAGTATGTTAAAACATTTACAAATGTAAGCAAAATATCTCAAAATCATTTCTTTTTATAGGTTTAATTAAGCATTTTAAACCTCAAAAATTTCCAGAAGAAAAAATATCAAAATTGTATTCAGAGCAAAGAAATGTAACTGCATAATTTTTATATGCAGATAAAAGATCACAATAGTGAAAGGTAAGCGGGAGCAGATCACCCATTTACTCCAAATTTCTCAGAAGAGAGAGGAAAAAAAGTGGTTAAAGTGAGGAGAAAATTTTTAGCCTCCTTTAATGACACAAAAGGAAGGAGGGAAAGAAGGAGGGGGGGAATGCCCAGAGGCATTCACAGGTATCACTGGGGGGTTTCATACACACACTCATGGTAAAATGAGCAGACATTCATTCTCCCCGCTTTTCCTGCTTCCCTCCAAAGAATGACCCAGAAGGAAGAGTGGGGGGGGGGGATTCACACAGGCAATCACGTGGATCTCTGGATCCATTCACTTATCACTCCCTGGGGCATGGGGGACATATACTCACATTCATACTGCAATCAGACCTTCATGCTTGCTCATGCCAAACAATCATAGGTATTTCAGGAAGCTTTTTTTTCACAAGCCACCAAGCTTCATTTTCTTTTATTAGAGGATCTCACCCTCCTTTCAGGTTTGGAAATGATAACACACATGCATACACACACATACCATTAAACAACCTTGTAACTGACTGCTTCTTTATATGAAAGGGAATCAAACTACATTCATACCAACTTTACCATCAACATACTCACATTTGCACTGCAATCATTAATTTCACATACAAAAATCCCATTTCATTCTTTCTTCATGCAAGGCAGTTATTACAATTATTTCAGGGAGCTGTACATAAGCCAATGAGCTCCATTTTCTATTATTAAAGGATCTCAACTTCCCTCCAGGTCTGGAAATGATCACACACTAGATTGTTAATGCCTGTCTCTGCCCTGGGGTGTTCGTTTCTAATTTGGACCTGCCAGCTGTGCTGGCTAATTTTTAAAGATCCAAATTCTATCTTGATATCCCAGCACGCGCTGGCATTTTTAAATATCAAGATGTATAGAAACAATGTACAGAGATGTTTGTCCACACATTGTTTGCATTCAGCCAGGGTTCTAGGTTGGCGCTCCCAGCACACGCTGGCATATTTTTAAAGATCCAAACCCTATCTTGGTCTCCCAGCAACTTCTGGCATAGTTTTAAAGACCAAGATGTATGGAGACTTTCATTAACACATCGTTTGCATCTGGGTGGGGCCCCTGATTCATCTGATGGTGGCCAGAAAATCAGCAAATTTGTTGACAAAATCTAAATCAAAACTGCCTTCTGGAGGCCAGGTTTTTACTTTAGGACTAATAAGAGTAGGTTGGTCAGAAAAATGTGCAGAGGGTTTTTACTCAGGTTGAAGGCAAACCTTTAGTAGGAATTTCCTTCATTTCATACATGCACACACAAGGCAACACTCTCCTCCTCCCCCCAAAAGGGAAAAAAATCTATACTCACCTGAAGAGTACAATCTTCTAGGGCTGAAACACATGAGAACAAGGTTCCCTCCCCCACAGAAAAGGCATTGTTGGAGGATTAGAGGTAAGGGAGGGGCGTGGGGGGGGGGTAGATAGCTTGTAGGCAGAGTTTGAAAAATAAAACCATTAGTTACTAAGCAGATAAACAGATAAACATTATGGGGATATCACAGATGAGAAATGGAGTCTGGATTCACATGCTTCAGGAAAGAAATGGACAGGTAAAATCATTTAGACACACAATAAATGCAAGGATGAAACTTTTCTTGCAAACATTTCCTGGGTTGTTACTTTAAGGTATAGGCAAGGAAGGAAGGGAAAAAAATATCTTTACTCTGTCTCTGCTGGCCAAAACAGATGCAAAGCAAAGATTCCCTCCACCTTCACTCAGTTTTGTGGGCCCAACAAACTGAGCGAAGGCAATTTCTGCCAGCTTACTCTTTTCTTTCTTTGAACACTTTAAAATTCTCGTCTTTTTTGGGGGGGGGGGATTGGAGACATTTTATAGTTACAATTACCTCGAGGGCACACAAAGACTTAGACATACACACAGAGAGACAAAGAGGGCATAACAAAACTCATGAATTTCACAAACAAAATCATTCCCACCCTGAATCTCAGTTAAATTGGGGAAGGCACAAATCTTAAGAAACAAAAAACCACGTGGTTGCATAGAAGACAGAGTAAGAGACAGACAAGAGAAAAAAGAAACATTTCAACATTTCCCTTTTCTTTTAAGTACCTTTATGTAGCCAAATTAGTTTTCCTGTGTCATCTTTCAGCAAAGCCCATTTCTCACACAATTTCCTTGCTCTCAGCCAAAATCTTGGCATCTAAGGAAATCTCCGAGGGCACTTCTGGCCACCCACGAGCTAACGCTTCCCATGACCCTTTACATGCAGGGCTCACTTTGGCCTAGCCGGGTGCCACCCACCGTAAGTTTTCAGAAAAAAAAAGATTCTGGGAAGGACTTCGATTCCCTACGAAGTATTCGGCCCCTTCTCTCAGGGAATCACCTGGGTTTTGAGGATCAAAAAAGTGATCCTTGAGGACCTCTGCCCCTCTCTCTGCAGTTAGTACCAGGCACCTCTACTCTTTTACATACACCATGGGCCTTTGCCTTTTTTTTTTTTCCACAGGACAAAAGCAACAACAACAAAAAATATTCATTCACTTTTCCATCCATTTTCACACACACTCTCCTTTCCCTAACAGAAGGTCCATGCTCTGGCCTGACCCTAATGCTTTCCAGGCTCTCTTGGTAAAACACACAGAGGAACCAGGATCCAGCTGTGATTGGGAGAAAGATTTCATCACTCACACAGATGCAGGCATACACACATTTCCATGCTTTGCCATGCTTTAACATTAAATTTTAGAGAATTAAAATTTAGAGGTACTCACCTTCTTTCCAGGCAGCCTTTGAGCTCAAACTCAAAACCCCTTTAAAGCCTAGATCCAATGGTTAAGGCCAAGATAAAGTCCACCCACAGACTCAATGGGGTCTGTGCCGGCATGGGAGGCTTACCTGGGCCATATCCATTTGTTAGGCTAGCTTGGAGTCCCATCTGTGGGTCGCCAATTGTTGGAAGAAATGTCCTTCTGGGTTCGGCTCCAAGTGGGGAAAAAGACACTGGAGACATGGAAGCTGCTTGGAAAGATGGTTTTAATGGTGGACAGGACCACATGGCCTGAGCCCTGAACAGAAAAAGTGATCACATGCTTCAATGTTGGTGGAGAAGAGAAGAGAAGGGAAGAGAAGGGCTGAAGAAGGGCTTGCAGGGATTTTTATAATCTGTTCTGCCCCACCTATCTGTTTCCTGTTCCTGTGTAAGAAATGTATTCTGACTGGTTGCCAGACTCACATGGGCCCATGCAGGGGCAACCCTCTAGGCTGTTTTGAATTCAGGTTTGATTGAGTTCAGCTCCATGTGGTCACTTGAATAAAGGCTTATATTATCCTGCCTTATCCCATCACTCTGGAGTTAAGAGGAGAACTCTTTATTATGTAAAGTGGACTAGCTTGGTCTTCTTAATGGCCCATTGACAAAGTGGGGATGGGCTGGAAGCTGTAGGAATTTACTTTGTTTAAAATGTGTTTCTCCCTTTTTCACATCCAGGAAAATATAATATTCTGCCTTTTCAATATTTCCTAGGATATTTCATTTTTCTGGGAGAGGGCTAGGTGATAACTTCCTACAATAAGCTTCAATAAAATCATGACAACCCATCATCATCATCATCAAAGCTATTAAAAATATTCCCATGAAGTATTGAATGTGAAACAATGAACAAAAATTTCCACAGAGGTACTTGGCAAATCACACAGCAGAAAATGTTATCTGGATAACATAGAGAGCCAGATGTTGTAATCAAAATGAAAAGCATAACAATTAACTACGTCGCCTTTGTGTAACTATGCCTCATTAACCTGATCTGGGAAAGGACACATCCGGTCCTGGTTATAAAACATCTAAGAACAATTAAATTCACTAAAATTAACACCAAGTATTGACTACATGTTTGATGTCACCTGTGATTTCATAAGCACGCTGGGTGGGGGGAGGTATTACAATTAGAAAATAATGTTTGATCACATATTCTTTTATAGTTTGCAAGATCAGATATGTATACAATTATGGCTGTTCAGTTTTATGGCTGAACAAGTAGTGAGAGATTAATTGCCCTAAGAACCCAATGGCCAGATATTAAAAGATTGGTTTGATGACTTCTTTTCTCTAGACTAGCCATACCCAGTTCTTACAACTGCTCTTCGTATGTTTTAGTCTCGTATCATATCAGGAAAAACAACTGTTGGACATTTTTCCCACCAGGAGGGAAATCTACCAATCATTGCTTTTCAGTTTACTTTCCGCCCCCCCCCCCCCTCTCACTCACTCCCTCTTACTCCCTCTCTCCCCCCTCCCTCCCTCTCTCTCTCTCTCCCTTTTTCTTTCTTTTCTTCACCTCTTTCTTTCATTCTTTCTTTCTGTATTTCATGTTTCTTAATCGCCCACCTCTTTTCGGGGGGGGGGGGCACTGGGCAGTGGTTTTACTTGGATTTCATCTAGCATATCACACAAATCTGATCTCTGTGTGTCATCCCGTTTGGTTGATGCCACACTCTCCTCTATGCTATACCGCGACAGAACTTTATTCCCTCCGGGAACTCCCCATTTCCCGGGGATGGCCTTCTGGCCTATCAAGACGCTTCCTTAATGACGGATCTTAGGATCCCGAGAGGTGGCATGCGAAGAAGAGACTTCTTAAGGGTTTTTTACAGGGGCTTTTAAACCAAATTTTAAGGGGGGGAGGGGGGTTTGATTTTGATGGCTCAGACAGGCTTGGGGGGGGAGTCTGCCAGGGCACAGGCCAGCGCTAACTAATGGGCGCGGGTTGGGAGGGCTAGGAAGGGTTGGGATTCCGGGGGAGACATTAAGCCGTTCCATTGGGGGGTTCACCATCTCTACTGTTTCTGGGAGAGGCAGATATGGTGGGGGCCGAGGGCCAAATGATGTTCGGAGGACGCGGGTTTGCTGTTTAAGAGCGATCGCGCGTTCTGACCCTCATCGCCCTTCTCGCACCCCCGGGTGCCCGGGATTACAGGACCCTGGTCTCCAGCTGGTGTCGCTTAACACCAGGTCTGTGGTACATAAGGCTCCCCTCATTTACGACCTCATACAAGAGGGTAGAGCGGACCTGGCATGCATTACGGACACCTGGTTGGGCCATGAGGGGGGGTGCCCCTTAGCGAACTATGCCCACCAGGCTTCCAGGCGTTTCACCAGCCGAGAGCCCAGGGCAGGGGCGGGGGGGGGGGGTAGCGGTGGTTATTAGGGAAAGTCTCAGACCTCATGAGGTCACTGTGCCTCAGATAGGTGGGTGTGAGTCCCTCTTTGTGAAGTGGGGCCTTGGAGCTCAGGTGGGCCTTTTTGTTACGTATCTGTCTCCCTGCTACGTTTCATCGGCCCTGCCGGAGCTGCTGAAAGTGTTAGCTGGATTGGCGGTTGATTTCCCCAGGCTCATGGTCCTAGGGGATTTCAATCTGCCCTCCATTGGCGAGACATCCGAGTCAGCTTGGGAGTTCATGGCTTCCATGACAGCTATGGACCTAACTCAGTTAATTCAAGACCCAACCCATAATGGGGGACACATGCTCGACCTGATTTTCGTCTCTGGGCAGTGGATGAATGATCTAGATTTAGGGGATATTTTTATTCAACCCTTGTCATGGTCTGATCATTTCCTCATCAGGCTTGACTTCCATACTGCTACCCCTCGCCGCAGGGAGGCAGAACCGACCAGATGGTTCCGCCCCAGGCACCTGATGGACCCCGAAAGGTTCCTGATGGAGCTTGGGACTTTTCCTGAATCCCTTGCTCACAACTCGACCGAAGCCCTAGTGGAAGTCTGGGATAGGGCGGCCGCTGGGGCCTTGGATCACGTTGTGCCTTTGCGGCCTCTGACCCGGTGTCGATCCCGGGTGGCTCCCTGGTTTACCGAGGAGCTCCGGGAGATGAAACGCCGGAAAAGACACCTAGAGAGTGGCTGGAGGGCAGCCGGTCCGAATCTGATCGAACACTAGTAAGAATTCATATTAAATCCTACTTAGTGGCGATGGAAGCGGCAAAACGGCAACATTTTTCCACTCTTATCGCGTCCGCAGATAACCGCCCAGCCGCCCTGTTCAGTGTGACCTGTTCCTTACTTAACCAAGGAACTGGGGAAGACCCCTTGCTGAAGAATTTGTTCAGTATCTGCAGGATAAAATCGCTCAGATCCGGACAGGCTTGGACTCTGACTGGGTAGATTTGGGCGAGCCGACGGGGATGAATCTTGAGGAGACAATCTGGGATGAGTTTGACCCTGTGACCCCTGAGGGCATGGACAGGATTATGGGGAGACTCAGTGCTGCCACTTGTGTCTGGATCCGTGTCCCTCGTGGTTAGTTTCGGCTTCCCGAGAGGTGACACGAGGCTGGCTCCAGGCGATTACCAACGCTTCATTGAGAGAGGGGTTCTTTCCCACCGCCTTGAAGGAGGCGGTGGTGAGGCCTCTCCTTAAGAAGCCTTCCCTGGACCCAGCTTCTTTAGCCAACTATCGTCCGATCTCCAACCTTCGCTTTGTAGCGAAGGCTGTCGAGAGTGTGGTAGCACATCAGCTTCCCCAGTACCTGGATGAAGCTGTCTACCTGGATCCGTTTCAGTCGGGTTTCAGGCCCGAGTACAACATGGAGACGGCATTGGTCACGTTGGTCGATGATCTCTGGTGGGCCTGGGACAGGGGCTGCTCCTCTGTCCTGGTCCTATTAGACCTCTCGGCGGCTTTCGATACCATCGACCATGGTATCCTACTGCGACGACTCGGGGGGTTGGGAGTGGGGGGCACCGTTTTACGGTGGTTCTCCTCCTACCTATCGGATCGGACGCAGTTTGTGTTGACTGGAGGACAGAGATCGACCCCCAGGTGCATCACTTGTGGGGTGCCCCAGGGGTCGGTTCTCTCACCCCTACTGTTCAACATATATATGAAACCGCTGGGCGAGATCATCCGTGGTTTTGGGGTACGGTATCATCAATAAGCTGATGATACCCAACTTTTCATCTCTACCCCAAACCACCCAAACGATGCCCTCGACGTGATGTCCCGATGCCTGGAGGCTGTGCAGATCTGGATGGAGAGGAACAGGCTCAGGCTCAATCCCTCCAAGACTGAGTGGCTGTGGTTTCCGTCATCCTGATTTGTGCATCTTGTTCCATCTTTGATGATAGGGGGAGAAATTTTAGCCCCCTCAGAGAAGGCGCGCAATCTGGGAGTCCTCCTGGATACACGGCTTAGTTTAGAAGAACATCTGACGGCCGTGACCAGGGGGGCCTTTTACCAGGTTCGCCTGGTACATCAGTTGCGCCCCTTCCTGGATCGGGATGCTCTGTGCACAGTCACTCATGCCCTCGTCCTTTCTCGCCTGGACTACTGCAACGCTCTCTACATGGGGCTGCCCTTGAAGAGCACCCGGAGGCTTCAGCTGGTCCAGAATGCGGCCGCGCGGGTTATCATGGGGGTACCTAGGTGCTCCCATGTTACACCCCTTTTAGGCGGCCTGCACTGGTTACCGGTTGTCTTCTGGGTGCGATTCAAGGTACTAATTATGACCTTTAAGGCGCTCCATGGCTTAGGCCCAGGGTACCTGCGAGACCACCTACTGCCACCAGTAGCCTCTCACCGTCCAGTACGATCCCACAGAGTTGGCCTCCTCTGGGTGCCGTCGGCCAGACAGTGTCGGCTGGTGACCCTCAGGGGGAGAGCCTTCTCTGTGGGAGCGCCTTCCCTCTGGAATGAGCTGCTCCCGGAGCTTCGCATAATCCCTGATCTCCGGTCCTTCCGACGCGCCCTAAAAAGTTGGCTTTTCCAGCAAGCCGGCCTGGCCTGTTAATTTTATTTAATTTTTAAAATGTGAGTGTTATATAAATTGGGTTTGTTTTTTGGACTGTTTCTAATTTCCTTTTAACTTTTGTACTATGTGTTTTTTTAATGCTGTACGCCGCCCTGAGTCCTTGGGAGAAGGGCGGCATATAAATCCAATAAATCCAATCCAAATCCAATCCAATCTTTCTGAATCACCAGCCCAATTCATAGCTTGCTTATTCTTAGGCACTACACGCATGATGGCGAGCCGATGGCATGCCTGTGTGCGCCACTCAGCTGTTTTTTTGCGGTGGGTTTCAAAAATTTTTAGAACCTCTTCTATAGTTGTGGCCTGCTTTGTGGGAGTGGCTTGCTGGCCATGTGACCGGGTGGGAGTGCTTGCCAGCCATGTGACCGGGTGGGAATGGCTTGCCGGCCATGTGACCGGGTGGGAGTGGCTTGCCAGCCATGTGAATGGGAGGGAGTGGCTTGCCGGCCATGTGACCAGTTGGGAGTGGCTTGCCGGCCATGTGACTGGGTGGGCGTGGCCAACTTGTAAAATGTGGTGAAACTCACTTAACAACGCTCTTGCTTAGCAACCAAAATGTTGGCTCAGAAACTCTGGCATTTGAAGCACGCAAGTAATAAAGCTGTCAAGTTACAAGACCCTCGCACCCCTAACCCTTTAAGGAAAAAAAACCCAGGGGTGTTCAAACTTGACAGCTTTAAGACTTGTAGACTTTAATTCCCAGAATTCCTCCTCTCGCTCTTCATCTGGATGATGTGCAGATGGGCGGGGGGAGGGAGCTGGAACCGTTCTAAACGGCACTATAGATTTGTGGAACCTC